>JBAJHW010000280.1:0-22106 GCA_037013535.1 Intellagama lesueurii
ACAAGAGGGCGCCCTTTTCAGGGGCATTAAGGGGCAGGGTTCCTTAGCGTGCACAGTCCCACTTGAGCCACAAGAGGGCGCCCTTTACAGGGGCATTAAGGGGCAGAGTTCCCTAGCCTGCACAGTCCCACTTGAGCCACAAGAGGGCGCCCTTTTCAGGGGCATTAAGAGGCAGCGTTCCCTAGCCTGCACAGTCCCACTTGAGCCACAAGAGGGCGCCATTTTCAGGGGCATTAAGGGGCAGGGTTCCCTAGCCTGCACAGTCGCAGTTGAGCCACAAGAGGGCGCCCTTTTCAGGGGCATTAAGGGGCAGGGTTCCTTAGCCTGCACAGTCGCAGTTGAGCCACAAGAGGGCGCCCTTTTCAGGGGCATTAAGGGGCAGGGTTCCCTAGCCTGCACAGTCGCAGTTGAGCCACAAGAGGGCGCCCTTTTCAGGGGCATTAAGGGGCAGGGTTCCTTAGCCTGCACAGTCCCACTTGAGCCACAAGAGGGCGCCCTTTTCAGGGGCATTAAGGGGCAGGGTTCCTTAGCCTGCACAGTCCCACTTGAGCCACAAGAGGGCGCCCTTTACAGGGGCATTAAGGGGCAGGGTTCCTTAGCCTGCACAGTCCCACTTGAGCCACAAGAGGGCGCCCTTTTCAGGGGCATTAAGAGGCAGCGTTCCCTAGCCTGCACAGTCCCACTTGAGCCACAAGAGGGCGCCCTTTTCAGGGGCATTAAGAGGCAGCTTTCCCTAGCCTGCACAGTCCCACTTGAGCCACAAGAGGGCGCCCTTCTCAGGGGCATTAAGGGGCAGGGTTCCTTAGCCTGCACAGTCGCAGTTGAGCCACAAGAGGGCGCCCTTTACAGGGGGCATTAAGGGGCAGGGTTCCTTAGCCTGCACAGTCCCACTTGAGCCACAAGAGGGCGACCTTTTCAGGGGCATTAAGAGGCAGCGTTCCCTAGCCTGCACAGTCGCAGTTGAGCCACAAGAGGGCGCCCTTTTCTGGGGCATTAAGGGGCAGGGTTCCCTAGCCTGCACAGTCCCAGTTGAGCCACAAGAGGGTGCCCTTTTCTGGGGCATTAAGGGGCAGGGTTCCTTAGCCTGCACAGTCCCCACTTGAGCCACAAGAGGGCGCCCTTTACAGGGGCATTAAGAGGCAGCGTTCCCTAGCCTGCACAGTCGCAGTTGAGCCACAAGAGGGCGCCCTTTTCAGGGGCATTAAGGGGCAGGTTTCCCTAGCCTGCACAGTCCCAGTTGAGCCACAAGAGGGCGCCCTTTACAGGGGCATTAAGAGGCAGCGTTCCCTAGCCTGCACAGTCCCAGTTGAGCCACAAGAGGGCGCCCTTTACAGGGGCATTAAGGGGCAGGGTTCCTTAGCCTGCACAGTCCCCACTTGAGCCACAAGAGGGCGACCTTTTCAGGGGCATTAAGAGGCAGCGTTCCCTAGCCTGCACAGTCGCAGTTGAGCCACAAGAGGGCGCCCTTTACAGGGGCATTAAGAGGCAGCTTTCCCTAGCCTGCACAGTCCCACTTGAGCCACAAGAGGGCGCCCTTTTCTGGGGCATTAAGGGGCAGGTTTCCCTAGCCTGCACAGTCCCAGTTGAGCCACAAGAGGGCGCCCTTTACAGGGGCATTAAGGGGCAGGGTTCCTTAGCCTGCACAGTCCCACTTGAGCCACAAGAGGGCGCCCTTTACAGGGGCATTAAGAGGCAGCGTTCCCTAGCCTGCACAGTCGCAGTTGAGCCACAAGAGGGCGCCCTTTTCAGGGGCATTAAGGGGCAGGTTTCCCTAGCCTGCACAGTCCCAGTTGAGCCACAAGAGGGCGCCCTTTACAGGGGCATTAAGAGGCAGCGTTCCCTAGCCTGCACAGTCCCAGTTGAGCCACAAGAGGGCGCCCTTTACAGGGGCATTAAGGGGCAGGGTTCCTTAGCCTGCACAGTCCCACTTGAGCCACAAGAGGGCGACCTTTTCAGGGGCATTAAGAGGCAGCGTTCCCTAGCCTGCACAGTCGCAGTTGAGCCACAAGAGGGCGCCCTTCTCAGGGGCATTAAGGGGCAGGGTTCCTTAGCCTGCACAGTCCCACTTGAGCCACAAGAGGGCGACCTTTTCAGGGGCATTAAGGGGCAGGGTTCCTTAGCCTGCACAGTCGCAGTTGAGCCACAAGAGGGCGCCCTTCTCAGGGGCATTAAGGGGCAGGGTTCCTTAGCCTGCACAGTCGCAGTTGAGCCACAAGAGGGCGCCCTTCTCAGGGGCATTAAGGGGCAGGGTTCCCTAGCCTGCACAGTCCCAGTTGAGCCACAAGAGGGCACCCTTCTCAGGGGCATTAAGGGGCAGGGTTCCTTAGCCTGCACAGTCGCAGTTGAGCCACAAGAGGGCGCCCTTTTCTGGGGCATTAAGGGGCAGGGTTCCTTAGCCTGCACAGTCCCAGTTGAGCCACAAGAGGGCGCCCTTTTCTGGGGCATTAAGGGGCAGGGTTCCCTAGCCTGCACAGTCCCAGTTGAGCCACAAGAGGGCGCCCTTCTCAGGGGCATTAAGGGGCAGGGTTCCTTAGCCTGCACAGTCGCAGTTGAGCCACAAGAGGGCGCCCTTTTCAGGGGCATTAAGGGGCAGGGTTCCTTAGCGTGCACAGTCCCACTTGAGCCACAAGAGGGCGCCCTTTACAGGGGCATTAAGGGGCAGAGTTCCCTAGCCTGCACAGTCCCCACTTGAGCCACAAGAGGGCGCCCTTTTCAGGGGCATTAAGAGGCAGCGTTCCCTAGCCTGCACAGTCCCACTTGAGCCACAAGAGGGCGCCCTTTTCAGGGGCATTAAGGGGCAGGGTTCCCTAGCCTGCACAGTCGCAGTTGAGCCACAAGAGGGCGCCCTTTTCAGGGGCATTAAGGGGCAGGGTTCCTTAGCCTGCACAGTCGCAGTTGAGCCACAAGAGGGCGCCCTTTTCAGGGGCATTAAGGGGCAGGGTTCCCTAGCCTGCACAGTCGCAGTTGAGCCACAAGAGGGCGCCCTTTTCAGGGGCATTAAGGGGCAGGGTTCCTTAGCCTGCACAGTCCCACTTGAGCCACAAGAGGGCGCCCTTTTCAGGGGCATTAAGGGGCAGGGTTCCTTAGCCTGCACAGTCCCACTTGAGCCACAAGAGGGCGCCCTTTACAGGGGCATTAAGGGGCAGGGTTCCTTAGCCTGCACAGTCCCACTTGAGCCACAAGAGGGCGCCCTTTTCAGGGGCATTAAGAGGCAGCGTTCCCTAGCCTGCACAGTCCCACTTGAGCCACAAGAGGGCGCCCTTTTCAGGGGCATTAAGAGGCAGCTTTCCCTAGCCTGCACAGTCCCACTTGAGCCACAAGAGGGCGCCCTTCTCAGGGGCATTAAGGGGCAGGGTTCCTTAGCCTGCACAGTCGCAGTTGAGCCACAAGAGGGCGCCCTTTACAGGGGCATTAAGGGGCAGGGTTCCTTAGCCTGCACAGTCCCACTTGAGCCACAAGAGGGCGACCTTTTCAGGGGCATTAAGAGGCAGCGTTCCCTAGCCTGCACAGTCGCAGTTGAGCCACAAGAGGGCGCCCTTTTCTGGGGCATTAAGGGGCAGGGTTCCCTAGCCTGCACAGTCCCAGTTGAGCCACAAGAGGGTGCCCTTTTCTGGGGCATTAAGGGGCAGGGTTCCTTAGCCTGCACAGTCCCACTTGAGCCACAAGAGGGCGCCCTTTACAGGGGCATTAAGAGGCAGCGTTCCCTAGCCTGCACAGTCGCAGTTGAGCCACAAGAGGGCGCCCTTTTCAGGGGCATTAAGGGGCAGGTTTCCCTAGCCTGCACAGTCCCAGTTGAGCCACAAGAGGGCGCCCTTTACAGGGGCATTAAGAGGCAGCGTTCCCTAGCCTGCACAGTCCCAGTTGAGCCACAAGAGGGCGCCCTTTACAGGGGCATTAAGGGGCAGGGTTCCTTAGCCTGCACAGTCCCACTTGAGCCACAAGAGGGCGACCTTTTCAGGGGCATTAAGAGGCAGCGTTCCCTAGCCTGCACAGTCGCAGTTGAGCCACAAGAGGGCGCCCTTTACAGGGGCATTAAGAGGCAGCTTTCCCTAGCCTGCACAGTCCCACTTGAGCCACAAGAGGGCGCCCTTTTCTGGGGCATTAAGGGGCAGGTTTCCCTAGCCTGCACAGTCCCAGTTGAGCCACAAGAGGGCGCCCTTTACAGGGGCATTAAGGGGCAGGGTTCCTTAGCCTGCACAGTCCCACTTGAGCCACAAGAGGGCGCCCTTTACAGGGGCATTAAGAGGCAGCGTTCCCTAGCCTGCACAGTCGCAGTTGAGCCACAAGAGGGCGCCCTTTTCAGGGGCATTAAGGGGCAGGTTTCCCTAGCCTGCACAGTCCCAGTTGAGCCACAAGAGGGCGCCCTTTACAGGGGCATTAAGAGGCAGCGTTCCCTAGCCTGCACAGTCCCAGTTGAGCCACAAGAGGGCGCCCTTTACAGGGGCATTAAGGGGCAGGGTTCCTTAGCCTGCACAGTCCCACTTGAGCCACAAGAGGGCGACCTTTTCAGGGGCATTAAGAGGCAGCGTTCCCTAGCCTGCACAGTCGCAGTTGAGCCACAAGAGGGCGCCCTTCTCAGGGGCATTAAGGGGCAGGGTTCCTTAGCCTGCACAGTCCCACTTGAGCCACAAGAGGGCGACCTTTTCAGGGGCATTAAGGGGCAGGGTTCCTTAGCCTGCACAGTCGCAGTTGAGCCACAAGAGGGCGCCCTTCTCAGGGGCATTAAGGGGCAGGGGTTCCTTAGCCTGCACAGTCGCAGTTGAGCCACAAGAGGGCGCCCTTTACAGGGGCATTAAGGGGCAGGGTTCCTTAGCCTGCACAGTCCCACTTGAGCCACAAGAGGGCGACCTTTTCAGGGGCATTAAGAGGCAGCGTTCCCTAGCCTGCACAGTCGCAGTTGAGCCACAAGAGGGCGCCCTTTTCTGGGGCATTAAGGGGCAGTGTTCCTCCTGCACAGTCCCAGTTGAGCCACAAGAGGGCGCCCTTTACAGGGGCATTAAGGGGCAGGGTTCCTTAGCCTGCACAGTCCCACTTGAGCCACAAGAGGGCGCCCTTTACAGGGGCATTAAGAGGCAGCGTTCCCTAGCCTGCACAGTCGCAGTTGAGCCACAAGAGGGGGCCCTTCTCAGGGGCATTAAGGGGCAGGGTTCCTTAGCCTGCACAGTCGCAGTTGAGCCACAAGAGGGCGCCCTTTTCAGGGGCATTAAGGGGCAGGGTTCATTAGCGTGCACAGTCCCACTTGAGCCACAAGAGGGCGCCCTTTACAGGGGCATTAAGGGGCAGTGTTCCCTAGCCTGCACAGTCCCACTTGAGCCACAAGAGGGCGCCCTTTTCAGGGGCATTAAGGGGCAGGGTTCCCTAGCCTGCACAGTCCCCAGTTGAGCCACAAGAGGGCGCCCTTTTCTGGGGCATTAAGGGGCAGGGTTCCCTAGCCTGCACAGTCCCAGTTGAGCCACAAGAGGGCACCCTTCTCAGGGGCATTAAGGGGCAGGGTTCCTTAGCCTGCACAGTCGCAGTTGAGCCACAAGAGGGCGCCCTTTTCTGGGGCATTAAGGGGCAGGGTTCCTTAGCCTGCACAGTCCCACTTGAGCCACAAGAGGGCGCCCTTTACAGGGGCATTAAGGGGCAGGGTTCCCTAGCCTGCACAGTCCCAGTTGAGCCACAAGAGGGCACCCTTCTCAGGGGCATTAAGGGGCAGGGTTCCTTAGCCTGCACAGTCGCAGTTGAGCCACAAGAGGGCGCCCTTTTCAGGGGCATTAAGGGGCAGGGTTCCTTAGCGTGCACAGTCCCACTTGAGCCACAAGAGGGCGCCCTTTACAGGGGCATTAAGGGGCAGTGTTCCCTAGCCTGCACAGTCCCCACTTGAGCCACAAGAGGGCGCCCTTTTCAGGGGCATTAAGAGGCAGCGTTCCCTAGCCTGCACAGTCCCACTTGAGCCACAAGAGGGCGCCCTTTTCAGGGGCATTAAGGGGCAGGGTTCCCTAGCCTGCACAGTCGCAGTTGAGCCACAAGAGGGCGCCCTTTTCAGGGGCATTAAGGGGCAGGGTTCCTTAGCCTGCACAGTCGCAGTTGAGCCACAAGAGGGCGCCCTTTTCAGGGGGCATTAAGGGGCAGGGTTCCCTAGCCTGCACAGTCGCAGTTGAGCCACAAGAGGGCGCCCTTTTCAGGGGCATTAAGGGGCAGGGTTCCTTAGCCTGCACAGTCCCACTTGAGCCACAAGAGGGCGCCCTTTACAGGGGCATTAAGGGGCAGGGTTCCTTAGCCTGCACAGTCCCACTTGAGCCACAAGAGGGCGCCCTTTTCAGGGGCATTAAGAGGCAGCGTTCCCTAGCCTGCACAGTCCCACTTGAGCCACAAGAGGGGCGCCCTTTTCAGGGGCATTAAGAGGCAGCTTTCCCTAGCCTGCACAGTCCCACTTGAGCCACAAGAGGGTGCCCTTTTCAGGGGCATTAAGAGGCAGCTTTCCCTAGCCTGCACAGTCCCACTTGAGCCACAAGAGGGCGCCCTTTTCAGGGGCATTAAGGGGCAGGGTTCCTTAGCCTGCACAGTCGCAGTTGAGCCACAAGAGGGCGCCCTTTACAGGGGCATTAATGGGCAGCGTTCCCTAGCCTGCACAGTCCCACTTGAGCCACAAGAGGGCGCCCTTTTCAGGGGCATTAAGGGGCAGGGTTCCTTAGCCTGCACAGTCGCAGTTGAGCCACAAGAGGGCGCCCTTTTCAGGGGCATTAAGAGGCAGTGTTCCCTAGCCTGCACAGTCGCAGTTGAGCCACAAGAGGGCGCCCTTTTCAGGGGCATTAAGGGGCAGGGTTCCTTAGCCTGCACAGTCGCAGTTGAGCCACAAGAGGGCGCCCTTTTCAGGGGCATTAAGGGGCAGTGTTCCCTAGCCTGCACAGTCCCACTTGAGCCACAAGAGGGCGCCCTTTTCAGGGGCATTAAGGGGCAGGGTTCCTTAGCCTGCACAGTCGCAGTTGAGCCACAAGAGGGCGCCCTTTTCAGGGGCATTAAGGGGCAGGGTTCCTTAGCCTGCACAGTCGCAGTTGAGCCACAAGAGGGCGCCCTTTTCAGGGGCATTAAGGGGCAGTGTTCCCTAGCCTGCACAGTCGCAGTTGAGCCACAAGAGGGCGCCCTTTTCAGGGGCATTAAGGGGCAGGGTTCCTTAGCCTGCACAGTCGCAGTTGAGCCACAAGAGGGCGCCCTTTTCAGGGGCATTAAGGGGCAGGGTTCCTTAGCCTGCACAGTCGCAGTTGAGCCACAAGAGGGCGCCCTTTTCAGGGGCATTAAGGGGCAGGGTTCCTTAGCGTGCACAGTCCCACTTGAGCCACAAGAGGGCGCCCTTTACAGGGGCATTAAGGGGCAGTGTTCCCTAGCCTGCACAGTCCCACTTGAGCCACAAGAGGGCGCCCTTTTCAGGGGCATTAAGGGGCAGGGTTCCTTAGCCTGCACAGTCCCACTTGAGCCACAAGAGGGCGCCTTTTCAGGGGCATTAAGAGGCAGCGTTCCCTAGCCTGCACAGTCCCACTTGAGCCACAAGAGGGCGCCCTTTTCAGGGGCATTAAGAGGCAGCTTTCCCTAGCCTGCACAGTCCCACTTGAGCAACAAGAGGGTGCCCTTTTCAGGGGCATTAAGAGGCAGCTTTCCCTAGCCTGCACAGTCCCACTTGAGCCACAAGAGGGCGCCCTTTTCAGGGGCATTAAGGGGCAGGGTTCCTTAGCCTGCACAGTCGCAGTTGAGCCACAAGAGGGCGCCCTTTTCAGGGGCATTAAGGGGCAGGGTTCCTTAGCCTGCACAGTCGCAGTTGAGCCACAAGAGGGCGCCCTTTTCAGGGGCATTAAGGGGCAGGGTTCCTTAGCCTGCACAGTCGCAGTTGAGCCACAAGAGGGCGCCCTTTTCAGGGCATTAAGGGGCAGTGTTCCCTAGCCTGCACAGTCGCAGTTGAGCCACAAGAGGGGCGCCCTTTTCAGGGGCATTAAGGGGCAGGGTTCCTTAGCCTGCACAGTCGCAGTTGAGCCACAAGAGGGCGCCCTTTACAGGGGCATTAATGGGCAGCGTTCCCTAGCCTGCACAGTCCCACTTGAGCCACAAGAGGGCGCCCTTTTCAGGGGCATTAAGGGGCAGGGTTCCTTAGCCTGCACAGTCGCAGTTGAGCCACAAGAGGGCGCCCTTTTCAGGGGCATTAAGAGGCAGTGTTCCCTAGCCTGCACAGTCGCAGTTGAGCCACAAGAGAGCGCCCTTTTCAGGGGCATTAAGGGGCAGGGTTCCTTAGCCTGCACAGTCGCAGTTGAGCCACAAGAGGGCGCCCTTTTCAGGGGCATTAAGGGGCAGGGTTCCCTAGCCTGCACAGTCGCAGTTGAGCCACAAGAGGGCGCCCTTTTCAGGGGCATTAAGGGGCAGGGTTCCTTAGCCTGCACAGTCGCAGTTGAGCCACAAGAGGGCGCCCTTTTCAGGGGCATTAAGGGGCAGGGTTCCTTAGCCTGCACAGTCGCAGTTGAGCCACAAGAGGGCGCCCTTTTCAGGGGCATTAAGGGGCAGGGTTCCTTAGTGTGCACAGTCCCACTTGAGCCACAAGAGGGCGCCCTTTACAGGGGCATTAAGGGGCAGTGTTCCCTAGCCTGCACAGTCCCACTTGAGCCACAAGAGGGCGCCCTTTTCAGGGGCATTAAGGGGCAGGGTTCCTTAGCCTGCACAGTCCCACTTGAGCCACAAGAGGGCGCCCTTTTCAGGGGCATTAAGAGGCAGCGTTCCCTAGCCTGCACAGTCCCACTTGAGCCACAAGAGGGCGCCCTTTTCAGGGGCATTAAGAGGCAGCTTTCCCTAGCCTGCACAGTCCCACTTGAGCCACAAGAGGGCGCCCTTTTCAGGGGCATTAAGGGGCAGGGTTCCTTAGCCTGCACAGTCCCAGTTGAGCCACAAGAGGGCGCCCTTTTCAGGGGCATTAAGGGGCAGGGTTCCCTAGCCTGCACAGTCCCACTTGAGCCACAAGAGGGCGCCCTTTACAGGGGCATTAAGGGGGCAGGGTTCCTTAGCCTGCACAGTCCCACTTGAGCCACAAGAGGGCGCCCTTTACAGGGGCATTAAGGGGCAGGGTTCCCTAGCCTGCACAGTTCCACTTGAGCCACAAGAGGGCGCCCTTTTCTGGGGCATTAAGGGGCGGCGTTCCTTAGCCTGCACAGTTCCAATTCAGCCACAAGAGGGCACACTTTTATCGTGCTTTTATATGTCGTTTCTAGTGTGCATTAGCCAAATTTAGCCACCAGAGTGTGCACTTTTAATATTTTTTTAGGCTAATTTTTGCAGTTTGTATGGTGCAGATGTTGCCAAAAGAGGGCCCACTTTTCATGTCTTTAATTCAGTATAGGGCTTCCCAAAGGTCCTCAATCATATTACTGTATTTTACAATGAATTATAAAAGCAATAATCTGGAAGTTTTAGATACCAAGAGTAGTGTTCGTGGTAGGCCTGATTTTTAAGTGATGCTTCCACTCCTGGGTTTGATTAATATCTATGTAAAATAATGTTGTGTAGGTGGCAGAGTTGTAGCGAGTAGAACAAAACAAAGTAACAAAGGAAGGCAATCAAACCACCAAAAGCAAGACACATTGTTTCCATCCTTTGAAGCTTTATTTAGCATTTTTTCTGTCACCTACAACATGGCCTGGGGTGTTACGACAAGCCTGTAAACCTCCATCCTGAAAAGATGAACACCCCCCCGGGCCTGTTTCGGCACCCAAAATCAGCCGGAATTCAATCAGATTGAAACTGCTTGTCCATGGGCGTCATGGGTGTCTACGTGTTTTTGTCGTTCCGTCACAGCAAGCGGAACAGGCAAGGCCAGCCTTGCACGTGTTGCAGAGGTTTCCCGGCCACAATCAGAGTCTCTCCAAGTTAACATGTTGCTTTTGCACTCTGAATCGTTCAGATCAGCTCCTCCGGAATCCAGAGGAGCCCTGAAGTGGCAGTTGGGAAAAGAGGCTGCGAGAGCAATGCTCTTTCCCCCCCCTTTTTTTTTTTTCTTTTCCGATGAAGGAAGCATTTTGCTCTTTCCCGTCTGGGCAACCCTCTCTCTGCGTGCAGGTCTTCCTGTCAATGGTACAAAATCCCCAGGGGCTGAAAGTACTGGATACTTCACCCAAAGACAAAATAACGAAGCTGTTGTGCAAAATCCAGAAAAACCAGGGCTCAGGTGTACTTTGGGTTAGGAGAAATAAAACATCAGGAAACATGTCTTGTTTATGCTTCTACATAAGAGTGGCCAGTCCCAGAAAAAACAGTAGTTGTGAAACGCCTACCTGAAGGTTGTCTTCTTTTTTAAAGTTTGTGACATCACGGAACACACAGCCCTGATTCTAGCACAACTGTGTAAATGCCAGACTCATCTGGCAAAGCAGACATTTTTAGCAGTGCGGATCTTGTACCATGAGGTCTGTAAGCATTTCTGGAAGGAAGGCAGAAGGAACGCCTCTGGCCATCTCTCTTTAGGGCCGGCGGCGGCGGAGGAATCCCAAAGGGGTTTGCCGAAGGTTGGGAAAATCAGATGCAAAAGCAACGGTGGGGTGGGGGGTGGGGAGGCGGAGGAGCTGTCAGAGGCTGCTGGGAGAGGCCAGTCAGGAGACGGGCCTGACGTCCCTCCGAAGATGACCGGCACCATGGGGAAAGCAACTCTCTCCCCCCCACGGGTGGCTCGGGACGCCAGCGATGCATGTACTGGACGGGCTGAGAAGACGGCTCCTTAGGCAAAGAGGGGAGGATTCTCGAGGGGAGCCCCTGCTAGGAGAGAGGGAGCTTTCTGTTCGTTAGGCCTCAGCAGGTGAGAACATCTGCGCTCTTTTCCTGCCGGCCCTCGGTCCTTCCCGGAGAAGCTGCAACGAAAGCCAAAGCAGCGAGAGCCCAGCCGACGGAAGCCCTCTTCATCGGTCCTGTCGGCAGAGCGGCGGGGAGGGTGGGTAGTGCCGGACTGGAGGGATGTCGTAGTGGCTGGGAATGTGGCTGTTCTTGGGGGAGTCGTAGTGGTTGGGGGCAGGACCCGGGCCTTCTGCCCCAGCTGCGCCGTTCCCTAGAAGACGGCCAAAGGAACAAGCCCTGAACTCTGGAAATCCGTCCCCTCTTTGCTGCAGCAGCAGCAAAGGGCAGAAACCTGGCAGAAAAAGGCAGCCAGCCGTGGGGTCGGCCTAGACCCCATGCACGGGTTTTGTTGAAGTCCCCCTTAAATCTACCTCACACATCCCATCGTCCCCGGTACCTTCTTCCGGCTCTCCCCCTGGGCTCTGCTCGGGCTCTTCAACGAGGCTGATCTCGGCATACGAGCGCTCCCGCCGGGCTGGGGACTTCATTTCCATGTAGCTGCCTTCCGGGGGCTTGCTCGGGAGCACGGGCAGGTCCCTGATGGTGGCGTAGGGGTTCTCACTGCTGAGGGAGCTCTCGCTCCAGCCTAGGGGCTCCTCCCGCGGGTGGCAGCCTGTGGGGGAAGCAGGAGGGCAAGGGCAAGCGCTGAGACGCCCGGCAAGGGTCCCGCTGCTTGAAGCCCCTGGTCTCCTCAGCCCAGCTCTGGGGCGGCTCCTGGGACTGGGGGCCAAACCAACCCCCTCCCTGGGTGAGGAAGGCAGGCAGCCTGCCTCGGCTCCTAAGCAGGGAGAGAGAGGCACCTCGGTGGTGAGGCCAGCCAGGCAAACCCTCCTTCCCGCTTTGAGCCCCACCCCACTCCCGATTACCTTGGCCACAGGCTCTGCTCAGCCCGTTGGTGTAGCTGTAGCTGCGGTCCATCTGGGCTCCTTCTGGACACAGCCGGCAGGGCGGAAAGGGAGGCAAACAGAACATTGTCACTGGATTCAAAGAGCAGCTTTGCTCGGGAGGCCCCGCGTTAAACACCAGAGCTGAATCCCAGTAAGGAGAGCCCCCACCCCACCCGGTGCCACTGCCAGGCGGGGATGGAGCCATGGCGGGTCCTGGCACTGCGCATGTGTATGTGTGTGCACTCGCCTGTGTACACAGGCTCACATAAAGACATCTGTGTGCTCAGACCCAGCACATCAGAAGCCAAACCAGTGGGAGGGGTTCTTGCTTTCTGGGCCAGGGCTGAAATATCTCCCCCATCAGAGGAGATGCCCGGACGGTGAGGGCTGGGGGGGGGGAGGGGGGGAGGCAGGCCTTACCCTGGGGATGGGGGCCAAGGCTTGGGGAGTGACGCTCCCGCATCTGGGAAGAACCAAACACCATTTGGGAGCCTCCAGATGAGCTGGTGGTAGCTTTTAAACAAGCAACCCTTGGCCTCTGCCGTATTCACAGGTAACAACAAGACGGTTAACTACGGCTTCTCTCGCGCCTCACAGCTACCGTCACCCCCCTCGTTCCCTACCTGAAGCCCCCAGAGGAGGAGGAAGAGGAGGAGGAAGGTCTGGGCCCTCACCTTGCCCTGCCTGGCCCAGCAAGGGCCCTCCGGAGCAGTGCTTCCAGTCAGCAGGCAGGGTGGCGTTGCAGTCTGGCCCGGACAAGGTGGACCGCTCCCGCAGGCCACTCCCACATCTGGGGCCAGGGAAGAACTGGCTGGCGATCAGCTGGGAGGGGAGAGAACAGACCACCTGAGCCGCCGCCCGCGGAGAGACGTCCTTCACTCCTCGGCCCTCCCCGGCGAGCCCAGCATCCTGGGCCGGTGGGGAAGGGGCAGAGGTGGCTAGGGAGAAAAGGCTCTCTCCAGCGATGGGCATTCTCAGGACTGGCAGGAACGGAGGAAGGACCCTCCTATTCCACGGCAACGGGGTGAGTGGGGAGGGGAAGTTTCCAAACGTGGAAGGAGTTGTGTTCTCTCCCCCGCCTACCCCCCACCCCCCACCCCAGGACTCTCTGCTCAGCCTGGCCTTTCTACAGGAAGAGGGGCGGGCGGGCTGAGAGGCCACAGCCACATGGACACCTTCCCACTGGAGCCATGTCTCTGGTCGGGGTCCGTGTTTGTCGGAGGAGACCCTCGGCAGCCCTGCTGGCTGATGATTGGCCCAGCCTGGCCAAGGAGGCCCCGTTTCCGGCCTCTGGAACTCCCTGCCAAGGGAAGGGTCCCTGGCTTGTTCCTGGTCCCCTTGCTACCAGACACCCGGCGCAAGCAGGCTAGGCCCAGAAGTCCTTCTTCCTGGGCTTTTACTTTGGTTACCGGCCTCAGGGAGCAGCCTGTCAGTATCACTGGAAGGGAAGGGGCCAAAGGCCGCTGGGGCCGTCCGCCCTTCTGCCCGCCCGCGGCTTTACTCCTGCTCTTGGGAGAAGCGCCTCCCCTCTCCAGCTCCCGCCTGCTGTCCCTGGGCCCCTCGGCCCTGCGTCGCCCCACTGGGGTGAGGGGAAGAGCGGGTCGAATCCTGCAGGGAGTACGGCTCCTTGGCACCCCAGAGAAGGAGGCCCCAGCTCAAGGGGGAGGCTGTGCCGGGGGGGGGGGGTTGTCCTTACCTTGCCAGAGCTCGAACTTTCTAGAGAACCGGGGGCTGGCACGCCCGGGGAGCAGGGCGAGAGGGTGTGGTAGCTGGGATTGGAGTAGTAGTGGTGGGTGTAACTGGGAGGAACGTCTAGAAGGAAGAGAGAAAGGCAGGCGGAAGACTGCGAGAGTGGAACCAAGACGGGGGGGGAGCTTGCCCCACCCCTCTGGGCAGCAGTGCGGGTTCACCAGAGGCGGTGGGGCCTCACCTGGGACAGCGTACTCTGAACCGTCCGCTCCCCCTGCAGTGTAGGCCACGGAGAGGTGCCGGCTCTGCTTGTCTTTCTGCCAGTGCCGGTACGAGAGGAAAAGCACGAGGACGCCCACTAGCAAAGCCGCCAGGACGACGAGTCCGACCACAGCCCCCAGGGAGGGGGGGCCGGGAGGGGGGGCCGGAGCCACAGTGATGGGATGGCCTGGGCTGCCTGCACGAGAGACGGCAAACAAACCCTGAAGTCCTGAAGCTCCTTCCTCTTGGGAACGGCTCGTTTGCATGGCTCTCCCACAGAGGGACGGTGCCGAGGGAGGAAGAAGCAGGCCGGGGGGGGGGGGTGGGCGGGCGCGGGTGCAAGAGGGTTTTTTGGCCTGAGCCGCTTTGCAGGCAGCCAAGCTCGCAGACCCCAAGGCCCCTCCTGCACCCCTAAAGCCAAGGTCTTTCCCAAAGTAGGTCTTGGCTTCAGGGCCACCCGCTCTCCAGCACAGCTCCTCCGGCTGTCAGGGAGGCCCCAAGAAACCTCCAAGGAGGAGGGCTCCAGCCCCCCCCCCCACACGCCTCCTTCTCTAGATGGTGAGGAGTCGAGGGAGGGGGAGGCAGTCACACCAACCAGTGCCCCATACGAGAGGCACCCCACTTGGGCCCCAGCTGCCAAGAGAGCTGACTTGCCCTGGAGGAAGCGGGGAGGGGGGGGGAGGAATGGCTCTGGGCTTACTGGTCTCGCAGTGGGCCCCAGCGTAACCAGAGGGGCACGCACATCTCCCTGCCTCAGGGTCGCAGAGAGCCTCCTTCTGGCACTGGCACCGCTGGGTACAGTTTGCCCCGAAGAGCCCCGGAGGGCAGCCTGCAAAGAGAACCAGGCCAATGGAGGAAGTGGGTTGGGGGCCCCGAAACAGGCTCAGCCTCCGCCCGGACAGCTCGAGCCAGCAGAGCCAACCAGGGAAGCGGCCCCGCGGAGCCAGCCTCCGGTCCCGCGGCCAGCTTGCCTGGCGACGGGAGGGCAATCCCGTTCCAGCGGCTGCTCCTTGCCCCGCCAGCTGCCCCCTGGGCCACTCACGCCTGGAGCAGTCGGTGCCCATCCAGCCGGGAGGACAATCGCAGGCCCCGTCCACGGGGGTGGCAGATGGAGTGGTTGGCACACTGGCAGAGCAGAGAACACCTCTTTCCATAACGCCCCGACGGGCAGGCTGCAGGGGAAGTGCCGGGGGGGGGGGGGGGAGGAGAGGGAAGGAGAGAAGGTCCGGTTTGCAGACGGCCTGGCGTCCACGCAGGCAGATGAGGGCGCCCTGCCCTGCAGAAGGGAAAACGCCCCTCGGGGCCCCTCTCCCCCCCCCCCCCCGAGAGCTGGAGGGAGTCTTGGAGCTGCCAAGGCCGTGCCGTTCCGCCCTCACCCGGAGCCCGCCTGAGGCAGGTGACTCGGGGGTGGGGGGTGGGCACAGCTCTCCAGCACAGCTCCTGGAATCTGAGACGCTGGCAGGGGAGCGACCCTCTCACCCTGGTGGGGCATTTCCCAGGGGCAACGGCATTGAAAAAGCAGAGGCCCGTTGCTCCAGGGGTGGCCCATAGGAGCACATGCAAATGTATGAGGAGGTGTGACAGGATTGGGACCGCAGGCGTCGCTTCCCAGGGAGAAGACTGGCCAAGGAGGGCAGGGATGAACGGCCTGGAAGGCCAGAGGGGTCCGAGCGCCTCTCAAAAGCCGGGCCAATCTGGGTGGCGGGTGGGCGGGCGGGGGGGGGGGGGGGGACTTACGCCGCTGGCAAGAGGGGCCCCGGAAGCCTGGGGTGCACTCGCAGCTCCCGTCCGTCGGGGAACAGGAGGCCCCGTTCCTGCAGGAGCACAGCTGACTGCAACGCAGGCCCCACCGGTCCTTAGGGCACAGCTGGCTGCAGCGGAGACCTGTTGGAAAGGGAAGCAGGCCCAGCAAGCTCAGCACGGCAGGCTGAGGGGAGCTCTGGTGACAAGTCACGGCCCGTCGCAAAGAAGCGCCGTCGAACCCCGGACCCGGCCGAGGGCAGCCCCCAACCCTCTCCAGGCCCAAGCTCTGGCCGTGGCCGGCCCGTACCTGTCCATCCTGGCTGGCAATGGCACTGCCCCTGGACGGGGTGGCAGCCCTCGGCGTTCTGGCAGTCGCACGTCCTGCTGCAGCCGAGGCCGAAGAACCCGTTCTGCCAGGCGGAAAGAGAGGGGCCTCCTCAGCAGGAGGGCCCCTGGGCCCCTCCGCAGGGCTGCTCTCCACCCCCAGGCTGGTGGCACAGGACCTCGGGGGGGGGGTGAAGGGAGAGGCTCTGAGGGGGCTTCAGCTGGGGGGGGGGGGGAGCAGGAGGGGAAAAAGGAGGCCAAGCAGCTCCTTTGGACAGAGAAGCCGCGAGCCCAGAGAAGTGAGGGCAAGGGGGTGGGGTGGAGTGGGAAGTGCCGAGGGTGGGGGGTGGGCCTGGGAAAGGGAGGACACCAAGCACCGTGCAAGGATGGCACCCTTCCCTTCCCTGGGAGAGAGAAGCAGGGGCTGAGGGGTAAGGAGTCACCCCTACCCCACCCTTCCCAGGAGCAAGGGGCGGGCCCACCAGCCCCCATCCCGTCGGGAGGGCCGGCCGGCCTCCTTCTCCCCCACCCCCTTTCTATCCCCCCTTTCCTCCCGCAAGCTCTCCGCCTCTCCTCTGGAGCCAGACGACACCCCTGGGAGGCAGACCGAGGAGGGAGTGCGACCCATTCAGGGCCACCCTTTACTTCATCAGGGGCCAAACGGAGACCAGCCCTCAGCCCTTCTGAGCCCTCGCCTGCCCCTCCAGCCGAGGAACCCTCCCGGCCCCGCCCGCAGCCGCTCACCGGGCAGGGCTCCTGGCACTTGGGGCCGTGCCAGCCCGCGGGACAGGTGCAGGCGCCGCTCACCGGGCTACAGGCGGCCCCGTTGCCGCAGGCACAGGTCTCGTTGCAGCCGAAGCCCCAGGTGCCGGCCGGGCAGGGGAGGGAGCAGTCGCCGCCTTGCCAGCCTGCAGGGGAGAGGAAGGGGGAACGGGAGCCCTGGGTGGGCCCGACCAGGCCAGAAGACCGAGGAAGGGAGACAGCCGGCCGGCGGCTCTGTGCCCTGGGCAATGCCAACTCCAGCTGCCGCCCCCCCCCCGGACCGCCCCCCCCCCCCAGACCTCTGGGGAGGGAATTCAAAAAGGGCGGTGTTTTCGCATCGCAGCCCAACCGTTCCACACTTCTGGTACTCTTTATTTCATTTGATTGTTTTTAGAGACTGCGCTGCAGCCAGAATGAGGACTCAAGGCAGCTTTTAAAACAAAATAAGAATAAGAATAAAAGCTGACTTTGTTTTGCAATTTTAAGGCAAAAGCACGTTCCTCATTTCCAAGTCTAATGGCTCAGACACAAAGGTTTCCTGCAACCACCTCTCTCCAACCCGAACGGGGCCAAATGGAGGGTCATTTTTGCCTTGTGAACGGCTGCAACGCCCCGGCCGCCCCGCTGGCAACCTAACCGCCCACCCCCCCCACCCCCGGCCCAGGCCAGGTTCTACCTTCCTTGCAGAGACACCGTCCATCCACAGGGGAGCAGCCCAAGGCCTGGCGGCAGGCACAGCCCAGCGAGCAGTTCAGGCCGTAGGAGTCCGGAGGGCAGGGGAGGGAACAGTGCTCGTCCTGCAGGAGGGAAGGCGGAAGGAAGGGCTCTGGCGGAAGGGGCACGGCTGCCACACACACCCTTCCCTCTGCAGGTTGGCCAGTGCCCTCCTTCCCGATTCTAGAGGATAGGAGCTGGGTGCCCCGCGCGGTGACAGCCAGCCTGCCCCGTTCTACCCCACCTGGCCCAGAACAGATCCCAAGCAACGGGAGAAGCCGCGCCAGGCAAGAAGAGGAGCCACAAACACGCGTGTAGACCAAGCGCCACGCTGGAGGCACACGGCTAGGGTGGTCGCGGGCACAGGCGCAGGCCCTCTGTGGGACTCGCGTCCTGCTCTCGGAACAAGCTGCCAAAGGACTGGCCAGGACCCACTTCCGCATAGGAGCCAGCCCCCACCACCACCACCCCCACAAACCGCCTGCCCAAGGGGGGCACGCACTCACTGTGTAGCCAGCGGGGCAGTGGCAGAGCCCAGTCACGCCGTCGCACCACCCCCCGTTCAGACACAGGCAGGGGTCCCGGCACCCGAGGCCGTGATACCCGGGAGGGCAGGTCTCGTTGCAGTAGAGGCCAGCCCAGCCTGGCTGGCAGGTGCATTCCCCCGAGAGCGGGTGGCAGCTGGGGAGACAAAGGCCAGCCAGCCGGCCGGTTCACACGCTGCCCGAGGGAGCCCCGGGCGCGGAGGCAGGAGAGGCTCCCGCTCCCTTTCTGGAAGACCCCCTGGAAGGAAGGAAGGAAGGAAAAGGAAGGAAGGAAGGAAGGAAGGAAGGAAGGAAGGAAGGAAGGAAGGAAGGAAGGAAGGAAGGAAGGAAGCCCTGACCAGCCGTTGAGGGGCGTGTTGGGAGGGGGACTGGGGGCCCCTGAAGGAGCAGGCCTTGGGGGGCCAGGGGGCGGAAGCTGAGGTCCAGGCAGGGGAGAGAGCGGCCGTACCTTTGGGTGTGTTGAGGGTGGCAGAGGCAGGCGGAGTGGCAGCCTAGGCCGTAGAAGGCCGCCGGGCACTCGCGCTCCTCACAGCGGTCCCCCAAGAAGCCGGCTTCGCACAGGCAGGCCCCGTTCAGGGGGAAGCAGCGCCCCCCGTTGGTGCAATCACAGCGCTGGGCGCAGTCCTGCCCGTATCTGCCCGCAGGACACTCCTCGCGGCAGCTGGGGAGGAAGGGGGAGAGGGCAGAAAGCAAGCTGACCAGACCGGGTGAAGAGCGGCTCCCACCCAAGGCGGAGGTCAATCCCAGCTGCAAAGCGGGGCAACACGGACCCCACCCCCATCCCAAATTGCAAAGCTGCCCCCAAGTTTGTGTCTAGAGCCACCACGCATGAAGGAGACCCGGACATGGCCCTTCAGGGACCGGGAGCCCTGCCAACTGGCCAGGTCCCACCACTTCCTTCCACCAGCCAGCTCTCTGCCCCGGGCTTCCTGGCAGTCAGAGATGCTATGAGTGGCACCACCACCGCCCAAGTGCCTGAGCCCTCTCCCCTCCCGTCCTCTTGCCCACAGGCTGACGTACCTGGGAAGCCCCCCCCCCCACAGGGGCTGCTCAAGAGCTGCCTTCTTAGCTGAGCCCTTTCCATTGTTTGCAATTGCATCCCACGAGGAGGAGGAGGAGGAAGAGGAGGAGAAGAACCGGGGTGGGGTGGGGGGGGGAGAGGCAGGTCTCTTTCCTTCCCTTTCCAGCCTCTTCCTTCGCCTCCTTACCGAGGAAAAGAGTCCCTCGCCTTGCAGCCAGAGTGGAACCCGCTTCCGCCTGGGAGCTCCTGCTTCGGTGCTGGCAGAGGCTGAGCCCAGGAGGGAAGGAGGCCCAGCCCGGCCTCAGGACTGCAGTGGGGGAGGCCACACAGGGAGTGCCAAGGGGAATGGTGGGGGGGGGGGCACCTGGCCTCTGCAGGTATGTCCTATGTCACACTCCTGATGGGTGGGGGAAGGGAGGGGAGCAAGAGGGTGCCAGCTCCTGCCAGAGGTGGGCCAACGGGGGTGGCAGAACCCTTTCCACCTCGCCTTCTCTCCGCTGATCTCAAGGTGAGGAATACATCTGTCGACTGCCCTGAGTTGCAGCCTAGCTCCTTCTTGGGCAGGACAGAAATGTCAGTTCACCCATCAATCAACCCATCGAGGAAGTGTGTATGACGCTCCTCCTCCTCCTCCTCCATCAGGTGGAGTGTGCAGCCGATCGGAGGCTGCCCGGGGGCCTTCACACCCCACCATCTCACCACAGGAGGCGCCCCTGCCCCTCCGAAAGAGCCTGCCTCCCACCTGCCCCCCCCCCCCAGGTGGGCCAGGAACCTGCCAGGGGCCGGAAGAACACTGGACAGGCACCCTGGCCGGCCGGCCGAGAGGCCCTCTGGGACTCACTGCTCCCCTGTGTATCCAGGGGCACACTGGCACTGCCCAGAGTCCCGATGGCACTGGCCTCCGTTGCGGCACTGGCACTCTCCTTGGCAGCCGGGGCCAAAGCGCCCAGCCGGGCAGCGGAGGGAGCAGAGGGAGCCCTGCGCGGAGGGAGGCAAGAAAGAGCCGTCAGGGTCTCCTGCAGCTCAGGGAAAGCAAGCACAAGCACACACAATCACCCCGGCAGAGCCCTCCCCGCCCACTCTTGCTTCCCAGCCTGACAAGGAGGCGGAGCTCCGCCCCCCCCCCTCATGAAGGGGCCCTGCTCACCGCCCCCGCCCCCGCCCCCTCCTCTGGCGTGACATACCATCCATCCAGGCGGGCAGAGGCATGTGGTGGACCCTGGGGGGTGGCAGAGGCCCCCGTGCTGGCAGGGGCAAGGGGCCGAGGAGCACTGGAGTCCCTCACCAGGGCCAGGGAGGCAGGCGAGCTCGCAGCTGCAAGGAGGGCACAAGGGTCAGTGGCAGGGAAAGGGGAGGCCGCCTGCCCAGCCCTTGACGCAGGGGAGGAAACGCACCCCCCAACCCCCCCTCCCTTGCTGGCTCCCCCCCCAAAGGCAGCCTTCGGGAGGAAGGTCCTCGGAGCGTCTGAGGCCTTTTGCCCTGAAAGAGGACCGAGGAGAAAGCCAGTGCCAGAGAGCACACGCTCGCTTGCTCTCTCTCCAGGGAGCTGGGAGCTCCCAGGCAGCCCTCCCGCCACCCGCCGGCACCCGCTTCATTCAACCCGGGGGGGGGGGCACACACACACAAGAGGCCGGGGCCACCGCAGAGGCAACCAAGGTCCAGTGGTGGTGGGGGGGGGGGGGCTGGCAGGAGGCCCCCTAACCCTAAACCGCTTCCCCTGTGTGGAGATCTCTGCCCAGCCACTGGGGCCCTCAAAGTTCCCAGCAGAGGCCGGGGTGGGTGGGGGTGGGGATGATGATGATGCCCTGGGTCCTGGAGGGAGAGAAGGGGTCACGTCGAACTCAGGTCCCTGGGGAGACAAGGCGGCCCACCGGGCTGCTGCCCGGAGGCTCGGACGTCTGAGGGGACGGCGGCCTCTTTCCTCCTCCAGGCATGCTTCCTGAGGACTGGACGGAAGGCTGTGCAGAGGCCGACCACCCCTACGCAAGGGGACGCCGGAAGGACGGGAGGGAAGATGCCGGATCCACCGAGGCCTCCCGTGCCCACGCCTTCCACGTCATCCGCTTGCGTTCTTCTGCCATGACCCGCCAGGAGCAAAACCCACCCTCCGTCCGCCCGGTGGCTCGCTCCATGGGAACGTGAAGGATACTTCAGCTCCACCAACCGGTTGCTTGCCATCTTTGACTCGTCCCAAGTCGTCCCAGTTCCCCCGTTGTCAGGCCAAGGGGAGGGAGGCCTGGGTCCCATTCAGCCCTCGGGCGGCCCAACAGGGCCCAGAGAATGGGCCCTGCAGGGCGCGGCCCGTTGTGCGCAGCTGGCGCCCCGGCTGCGATACTCACTGGGGTCCGGTGTATCCCTGGGAGCAGTTGCAAGCCCCCGTGGCCAAGTCGCAGAGGGCCCCATGCTCACAGTGGCAGGCCAGGAGGCAGCCAGGGCCGTAGGTGCCTGGCGGACAGGGCTCCTCACAGGTGGGGCCCCTGAAGCCAGGCTGACAGCTGCAGGACCCTGTCAGGGGGTCACAGCTGGCTCCCCTAGCGCACAGGCAGCGCTTCTTGCAGGCAGGCCCCCAAAAGAGGCTGCCGCACTCTAAGAGAGAGAGAGAGAGAGAGAGAGACGGGGTGGGCTGCGGGCTTGGTTGCTCCCAAGCCAGACCCTGTTCACCCCACGCCCCACGTTCTCTAGCTGCCTCCCTCCGACTGCCAGCGGTCCGGGTGCTCCAGGGCCCAAGGTGTTCCACAAAGGCAAGACATTGGGCAATTAAATACTCTACACCCATGGCAAAATAAGGCCAAGCAGCGATGGAAACATTTGACGCCTAAAAAGACACGCCACCTAAGAAGAGGTAGACAGAATAGCAACTCCTAGTCTCCCCCGATGCCTGCCGAAACCACTTGGCCTTGCCGCCTAAGGGCCGGCCTCTTTCCCCCTCTCCCCCCAACTCACCCCCTTCCTGCATTTCTTTCCCAGTCTTGCTGCCAACTCCAGGTCAGGGGTGGGGGAAAGGCCCCCCACGCGTGGGAATCGGCTGCCTCCTGACTCGAGAAGACAGGCAGGGAGAGGGGAAGAGGAGGAGGGACCCGCTTCTTGGGCCAGACCGCCATCGAGGAAAGGAAGAGTAGCCGTGGGGAAAACCCACCTCCACTCCGGTCCCTGCCTCTCAGCCTTCCCCCCCCCCCCCCCAACCTCACACGCCTCACCCACCCACTTGGCTTAGTCACAGGCTTTGGCTTTGCTTTCAAGCCTTTGCCTTCGATACGCTGCAGCTGCGTCAGGCCCAGCAGTCAAACCGGCGTTCCCCTTGTGCAGCCTCCCCACTTTTGA